>CM053502.1:58394247-58438874 GCA_028627145.1 Eidolon dupreanum | reverse complement strand
AAGGTCACAGGACAAGTGCCATTTTGACCGTCTCTCAGATTTCACTCTGCCTATCCCTGTCTGCCCAAAGTCCCAGTTTCTCCAGCCATATTATCCAACAAGGGATGTATGGAGATGGCTCACAGGCAGGAGGGATTATTCACCTCAGTCAGGGTCATTCTTTGCTTTTCACTGTCATCTTTTGTAGAAGGAAGATCCAAGTTGGTAGCAGTGACGTCCCTCTTTATTAGGGAAAATACACGAAGTATAATTTATTTGTTTAGAGAAAAAATCCTAACCATGTTGCCCAGTAGAAGGAATATTCTTTAAATGACTAGAATGTTAATAAAACTCGTATTTTTTTTCAAGTACTTACAGCAAACTATGAAACACATCTCCATCTCCTTGACTTCAGTTTGAACCCAGTCAGTGAATTTTATTAAACTATGAACCAGACCGATATATTTTATTTTTTCATCTATGGCCCAGTTAAAATTGGAGGCTAATCTATATATATTTTCCCAATCTCCTGAGCTGAAACTGGGCATGAAAATTTTCTTGAACTGAGTTGATATTCTGCTGAGTTAAATCCCTGTTGAGATTTAAATCCCTGTTGGGAGCGGGGCAGTAATTCTTGGCCACCTGTTAGACTTGTGTGTAAAATCTAAAAGCTTTGGTTTTATCCTTGATTAAAGCCAATTTCACCTTGAATGAATTGTTCCTTCTAATGGAATAAGTGAAAAAGATGTCATTCATTGCAGAGGAGGTCAAGCTTTTGGGCAGATTATAAGTTTGTTCCCACTATGTAACAATCATTTGTTAGATCCTGCTTTTGCTTTCAGTCCAGGTAGGTTGCCATGGGGTATATGGACGTATTGTCCTTGGTGGCAATGTTCTCTAGCTATTTATATAATGTCTTCAGAGAATCTGATCCTCCAAATCTCTAAGGGATAGTCTTTAATTTCTAACATAAGTTATCATCAAAGTACAGTCAAATGGTCCCCAAATTTTTAGCCCATATGTTTGTTTCTGTAATCCAAATTAGAGGTTTGAAAGAAAGTAATCATTTATGTATAAATATATGTGATATATACACATAACACATAAAAATAATTGCATCACTTAGAATTCGAAGACATTTAAGCTACATTGGTTAACTTAGCAAAGGTTAATTGTGGCAAATAATGAACTCATTTACTTTTCCAAAGATAATACATAGAGGCCTCTCCCATATAAATTGAAAAATTCAAAGAGGAGTGAATAGTTAAGATGCCAAAAGTGTGTAAGAGTTGTGAGGCGAAATGGGTTGCATTTGAAAATATAGGGGAAAAGAAAGATTTATGAATAGATAAGATATAAAAGGAGGCAGGGTGATGACAGGTAGGGTTTTCAAAACTAGTAGCCTGAGGAACCATTAACAAATTTAGCCTCTGGCTCAGGAGCAGTAATAGGGCATTCAAAAGGAAAGTGGTGCTCTCTCTAATGAGGTGCTGGCTACTGCAGCTGAATTTAAATTTCAGGAGACCATTGCTCTGATTTTTAAATAATTTTTTGATGTTTTCTAAATTACAAAGTAATCTGTTATTGCTGTTTTATGTAAAAATATATAATTATCATTGCCCCTTTCATTTCCAGTCCCATGCCCCGAAGGAGTCAGTGATAGCTGACTGGTATGGGCCTTCCACACATTATTTCTGTTTTTGTACATACATGTACAGAAATATTCTCATGCATAATTTTTACAAAAAGGTATAGAAATAAGACCATACTATGCACATTAATCTGTATTTTGCTTTTTTTCACTTGAAGTATGTCCTCAAAAATCCTGATAGAAAGTAGACACAGATCTATCTTTTTTCATTTTCATTCTTATTTTTTTATACACACACGCACACAGATTTTTGCATAAATGAAACCATTTAATTAAAATTGTTCTTACATGTTGATTTTTACTTTCTTTGCTACCCTTTTCCTTTCTTTCTTTCTGCTATTCTCTCTTTTTCTCTCTTAATCCTGTACCTATTTGTAAAATCTATTATGTATCCTTCATTGCTTTTTTCCATTCTCATATAAACCTTATGCATAGGTGCATATGCACACACATGCACCAAGAGGCAGATATAGTTCACTTTAAATCTTAATCCTACAAGGTACTTCAGGTTGTGTTTGGAAAAGTGACCATTTTTTAATCTCTTTTCTGGATTCATTTTCCCTTGATCTGATCTCAGAGAGGTTCTCAGTGGTTTTGGCTTTAGCCCACTACTCTTATTTTTCTACATAATCCACATCATAATCTCATACATTCTTATGATTTACTTGCCACCCTTTTGCTGTGGATACCCAACTCTACATTTCCAACTTTTGGTTCCTGTATTAAACTTACTGCTGGATATTTCTACCTAATTTTTCCATAAGCACCTCAAATTGCACATGCCCCAAATTCTTCTTTCTCTTCTCTCCTTTGCATTCTTATTATTTATTGCAATTGAGTCCATCATCATCCATCTGAATGTCAAGCTAAAAACATGCCACTAGTGATCAGTCACCAAATTTTGTCAACTTTATCATTTAAACTATTCTTGAGTTTATTCCCTCCTCTCCATTTCTCCCATTAGTATACTAGTTAAGATGTTCATATAAATTGTTACAAATGTCTTTTAACATTTTTTTCCTGTAGACACCATAATATATGGGTCCCTAGGGACATATGGCCCCCTGTCTATCAAAGAAAACACCTATTGCTTTTGGTAAGGTTGGAAGCATGGTGAACTGTTCATACCAAGGTTCTGTTTGTTCTTTCTAATGTAGGCACCACAAAATATTTATCAAGAATTAAAACAAAAACAAAGAAAAACCATGAGCAAGAGGAGAGGCTGGACAGCTAATGTTCCAGGGATAAGAAAAGCACTCAGATCCAAGAATGCATTGACACTTCAGCAACATGGGGAATGTACACAGTGCCCCCAACTCTGTCCCCTGCCCATGCTAGTGCCTTCCATTTCAGACTAGTGATTTCTATGTTAGAGTTTTCATGTCCATTCTCATGCAGCCAGAGTTAGCTATATAAAATACAGATTTGATTTTTGTATCACTTAGCATTGTGGTATGTGGATGAATGTTGCTGATTTTAAGGGCAAGGGCAAGTTTACATCTAACCAGCAGAATAACAACCAAAAAAGCAAGGACTGTGAGTGATAGAGAAAGCTGCTCCCTGAAGGCTATTCTGTTTATCATGTGGGCAATGGAGAATAAACTAGACTGTCCTTGGCTCTTCTGAGGTGTCCAAGCAAATCACTCACTTGAATGGATTCTTTCTGGACTGTGTGTTGGTCAATATACTTTGTCTGTGTTTTCCCTTGGATACGAAGAGCTAGACTACGTATAGTTTGTAGCTCTCTGAGTCTCAATTAGTTAGTCATCTTCTCGGGAGGAGTAGCATCTGGGAAATGCTGGGGTATATAACTGTAGATAGAATGGAACAAAGTGTTTGGCATAGGTGGACGTGTTGTAATAAAATTGATAATAGGAAGGAAGAGGAACCTAAAATTTTGATGGTGGGTGTTGTTTCAGTAAAAATCCTGGTTTATTTTATCATAAAATTTTTTTCAGCCTTTGAAGACTATTTTGGGAATAGGGTGATAAACTAAAATCCCTTTTTCTTGTTTGTCATGGACACTCAGCCTCCTTAAAGACTCTTTTGGTAGTTGTGGCAATTGTTAAGGATCTGGATCTTGAGTCATCAGGATTTTTATATTACAATATGGCAATAAGGCCAAAGGATGAGGTGGGGTGAGGTGCGTATAAGTTTGGTAACATTGGTAACCAAGAACATTGCAAGATTATAGGTACTGAAGGTTCTATTTGAGTTCCTTAGTCATCACCTTGGAGAGAGGTTCATGCTTCACAAGTAGTTAGGAATAGACTATTATACTTCATTCTAGACACCAAACTACCAAAGTTTTATGTTATTTCATGAAAAGTTTGAAAATATTTTGTTGGTCTGAAGGTAGGGTCATAGCGCAGAGGTGTTTTTTTTTTTTCCTGGTTTAGACCTGCTCCTCTAGATCATATTGGTGTAGGAGACTCTTTGAATATGGGCAGTGTCATATAAAGCCTGAATTGTTAGGTAGTAGTTAGCTAGCTTTTTGGTAAGGGAAATTGGATTCAACTTGCAATGTGAAATGGCTTGGCTTTCAGTGTCTCAGGGAAGGACTAGCATCAGAAATTTCTGGAAATTATAGGAGAGGGCCATTGACTCCACATGTTAATAGAATTCAGATAATTTGGAAATTAAAATGGAAAAAGAATCAGACATTGTTCTTTCTGCTGAAGCAGAAGGCTAATTATTTTGGCCAGTTATATACCTATGCATCACAATTTTGTAAAAATAAAATAAAACAAGTGAGTCATATCCCCTTCAAATTTGCAGTCTTCACATTTAGGGGTGCCAGAAAAAGTGGGAGTTAATAGTAGAATCTAGTTTTCCATCTCTCCTGAGTTAATGCCTAAATGTGGCAGCATAGAACAGCTGAAGATACAAGATGATAGCAGTCAAAAAGTACTTTTTCTTACCTTATTCTTTAAAGCCAGTTAATCATAATCATGCACCATGTTTCCATTTACCAATAAAAGTGGCTACCAGATATAATGATATTCTTGTGCTAGAGGGAGAAAGACTGGAGTGCCCCCTTAGGAAAATTCTCACTTTTCTGTCTCCTCTGCAGGAAATGTCAGAGGTAAAATGAAATGACCAGCCCTAAGAGGTCACCCCAATTTAATCAATGCCAGTAGATTAGTATTAGCTAACTTGGGGAATGGGTTTGCTACTCAATCTAGACTGAAGAGAAGGAGAGAGGAAAGGGCCAAGAATGCCTTGAACTTCAGAAGCCCCTAAATTATGGTCTCAGAGAAAAGAGTAAGAGATTCGTGACTGAGTTCCACGAAATTACATTTACATGAATGGATTGTAGGTTTTAACAGCAATTTCAGGCACATGGCAAGCTTTGGGCAGGGGAGTAGAGAAGCTCCAGCCCTATCTCTTGAGGGTGGTGGGAAGTGTTGCTCTCTGAAGTTTCATTTGGAGGACTCAGCTCTTTAAAGTACCTTCCCCACTGCTTTTTTTTTGAACAAGGTAAGAAAATAACTAGGCAAAATATATTTGTATCAAGGTCGTATAGAAGGCACAATTTTACCCAGTGTTCCTTGCAATTCTGCCCCATTCTGGGAAATTTCTATCAATTCCACTTCATTTGCAAGCCCTTCTTTGAATATTCTCATTGTTTTGGCTGTTTTGGCTTTTTGCACTACAGGATGGCACCTGATGGACAATAAATGTAGTGTTCTGGAGGTGAATTTCAAATGTTGAGTCTTCCAACAGATTTTAAATTTAGCCAAGTACCTTCTCTCATCCCTACTTTTTATTCCTTATAATTTCTGAGAAACTTTTTTGCTAGCAGACTTCTCAGACAGTGACAAACTGAATCCTCATTAAAACAAAGAAAGGTTAAGGGGAAAAAATAACCTATTTAAAATGAGATAACTCACCAGTCTTTCAGCTGTAAATTGACAATAGGATTTATATAAATCCATAATTGTATCTCTTTTACCTGCAGTTAGGCTAGTTAATGATGGAAAAAAGTATATAACTGGTTGTATGGCTTTAATGAGGATTCTTTTTACAGAGTTAAAAAAAATCCACCAAATTAAATTCTGCCAAATTACTTCATTGCAAATTGAGCACCACCCTGTGAGGAGGAAAAAAAAGAAAAGAAGAAAAAAAAAGGAAAAATCATCAAGTAGCTTAAATCAGTTACAGCTAAATGTGTAAGTCAGCATGTGCTTTAGCCTTTAGTCATGAAGAATATATTAGATTTTAAAAATAAATGGCTTTCTGCTGAGTCTTCATTGCAATGGCTTTCTGACTTTTAATTAAATTTTCAGCACTTGTGGATGCTTCCTCATGGACTCTGGCCACAGAGCTCGAATTGCCTCCATCATTAAGTGGAGTGGAAAACCAAATTGGAGATTATTAAGCTTGTTCATTTCTTTGTTATCAGTAGCTAGTGACTCTCTCCTTTTTACTTGTTAAATAGGAATGGGGCTTTCTACCAGGATATTTTCCAAGAATGAAATAAGCTCTCGTAAACAGAACGTGATTAGCCCTAATGCGGGAGCTTGTTAAATGCTCCTCATTATACATTTCTGGTCTGTTTCATCAGTGTTAAATGAACTTAATGTAAATTAATAAAAACAGGTTTGCATTATTTGTAACAGGATTTAGAGTAAAGAAGAAAACTGTAAGCAACACTAAACTCGACAACTAATGTTGAAGTTTGCACTTTTTCTCTGCTGCCCTTTCTGTTCTATGGAATTGAATAAATTGTTCCAAAGATTTAATATTTCATCTTTTGGAATGGAGCATTACAGTTTAGGTCTTACAGGAGAGACTTTAATTGCTAGTTTGGTGCTTTTCTGCAAATTTTGTTTTTGCTCCTTTTGAACTTCCTAGAAATAGATTTATGAGAATCATGTATTGTTGTAGAAACCCATCTTCAACAAAGGAATTTGAATTTTTATACCAACAGGGTCAAGAACAACACAATTTTGGCTATAAAACCTAATGGTTGGTTTTAAATTCATATTTGTTTTGATTTACAAAAATGAGTTCATTGCAGATGCTTTAAGGCAAATGTGTGATGTAAAATTCACATTGTTTTAAACAGTGACATTCTTAAAATACAAGGCTTTTTCTCCTAATTAAGGAGAAGCCAAACTGAAAAGACACTTAAACATGCACAGAAGGTCAAAAAGCTAAGGGCCACTAATCTAAATAATAAAATTATTTATCTCTGAGATGTGGAATTAGATGCCCATGAGCAAGGAAAAGTAATTGGGGACCCCAGCATTTAAAATTTCAGGACCTTTATTAACTAAAGTTGGATGTACCTAAATTGCAAACTTCTTTAGATTATATTGTCAGGAATGTGAGGCTATAGCAACTTCGACTTTACGATTGGCGATGGGGCCAGGGAACGTCTGTGTGTAATGGCGGTGGTTATTTATTACCTCCCCTAACACTGTACTGCTCATGAGAGCTGAGCTAGGGTTTAAAATTTTGAGAAATTAAGATAAATCTTCTAAATTATGAAAAAAAGTACATCATGCAACTGAAGATGCTGTCTTATTTTAAGTAGGAGACTTCTGTAACTTAACTTTTTACTGAAAATTTTGTAGCTCCTCAGACTAATAGTGGATATTAACTACTTAACAGTAGTGGTGACATATATAGCAAAATCTTGATTTTAACTAGAATTCTCAGAGAATGTCATGTGCACAGCCCACAACAGTGAAAACACTGCATGTATTCCACAAATATCACCTGTGGAGGATATAACTAATTGTTCACAGTACTCTTTCCTGCTTAACCTGGATTGGCCTCAGAATCTTTCTCAACACAGTATCCAGGCAGCCCCTACTGATAGACTGCAGTTGTTATGTTAAGATCAAACTTTTTTTGCCATCCCTATTCTAATTATTGAAATTTTGGATTACTTAGATTTAGTTCGAAATCTTTTTTTAACTTTTGTGGCTGAAACATTTTGATTAATTTCTTGCCTTAGTAGGGTATGGTGAACACATTTTAATTGTCATAGCATAATTTATTTTAATCTTCACTGCCTGAAGATCTTGTGATTCAGTGCCATCATTATGAGAATTCATTTTATTTTCATAGTGAATTATATATGCAAAAAGTACAGCAGATTAGATGGAAATTGTACTGAACTCAGGATATGTACTAGATAATTTATCGTACCCTCTTCTTCCTTCCTTCTTTCTTTCTAATGAATCCTTTGATTCCTTGGGCTTTGGACAAATAACCAAGAAATAATTTAAGTTTTCCAAAGCATGGCTTACAGGAAAGGCAGAACACAGGCCTTCTGAAACATCCAGTCAATGTTAAAATGTTGTCCGTCTGGCTTTGTCACAGGATGCTCCACTTTGAACTTCAATCTCATTCTGCTTTTCTCTGTTTACCTTCTGCCCTCATTCAGCTTTGCTCTTACGTTCTGATATTTCCATGCAAACTTTCTTGTACTGGCTAGCTCCTGTCCTAGAACTTTTTGCTGGTTAAGATATGTGTAGCTCTCTTCTCTCCTACTCCCCAAGTAAGTAAGTAAGTAAAAATAGATTCTGATTAATAGACAGCTTTAATCACAGAGCTCTATTTAGCTGTTTACTAAATATATTAACTAAGTAACAGCAAGCCAAAACTTATCCTTGCTTGCTATATAACAAGGACCAACAATAATTCTATGTGTGTATGAGTGTGAAGGTCACAGGGAGAAATTAGGCACTTCAGAACAACTTCAGAAAATCCAAATATTACCTTAGTGTAGAGAAAATAATTTTAAAGATTTGACATTTGGCCTATGTGTGAAGTAAATGTGGTAATAATAAATGCCTCTAGATTGTCACAAAATAAATTTAAGTGATGTACAAAAGAGTGACAAGAAAATATTCTTAATATATGAGGGAAGAAGACTGAATCATAGATATCTGTAAAATAATAATAATGTAACAATAATAATAATGATGATAATAATGATAGAAAATATTAATCGAGCACTTGCTATGTGCTGGGCATTATTCCAGGAGCTTTTATGTATTAACTCATTTCATAACCATAATAACTCTATGGGTAGCTACTATTATTATCACCCTTTTATTAAAAAAGACACTGAGTTGTAAAAACAACAGTGACTTGCTTAATGTAAACAGCTAGTAAATGCTAACGCTGGATATTTAACCCATGAGGGCTGACTTTAGAGCCCACATTTGGTTTGGTTAGGATTTCTGAAGCCGAGTGCTGTGTTTTTCTCTTAGCTTTCTTTAACTTATTCTAAGAAAGAAGCTATATAGGTACAGTTACTGCAGTGAACAAAGTGCTTTTGGCAGAAATAATGATGCTAGAGAGTAGGGTAAAAATAGAGGCTTCTGAAGATGGGTGGAATATGAAAATATTGTGCAAAGGGAATTCATTTTTTCAGTACAAAGTCACTGACTTCCAAGAAATCAGAATGAAACCGAAATCAGAAAAGGATTGCCAAACTTTTGACTTTTGTATAAAACTGGACATAAATGTAGGATTCTTCTTCATTACCAACTTTTCTTATTCCTTTTATGATTGGGTACTGGGAGAAGAAACGAGATTATTGGTTACTTTTTTGGATGGTTTGAAAATGTTCACAGGTACCATAGGAGGTGAGTGACTGAAGCTCAGAGTTGGTATAAATAAAGGAAAGGCTGGCACAAGCCCGGATGAAAAAGAAGTTACCTGTGAGAAATAGATTACTACCCCTCATATAGTTATTGACATAAATGAGGTCTCGTGCAGAATCCTGAGATGAACACAATGATCCTTGTAGGTAGATTTTAAAAACTACAGGTAGTCATGTTTTCTTTGGCCCTTCTCTTCTCTCCTAATGTTAGCAATGCTGATTTAGTCGAGGGTTACTTGGAGAAGTGTCATCAGCCATCTATTTAAGTTTTATTAAAATTCTTTCTTCTCTGCTCCTTTCAGGCAGGTACTGAAAGGGCCCAAGTAAGTGCTAATTGACACAGTTAGAATATCATCTTCACCATTTCATCATTCTACCTATTGGCTTTTTATCAAATAAATATACACAATGTGTTAGATCCTAAAAATATGACACCAAAACGTGGGGAAAAAAACTGATGATGGAAACAAGAATCTGTAATTCTGACTTCTGTAATTTCCAGTTAATTTCAAGGTTAGGGGAGCAAAGGAAGGGACATTTCTTATTCATGTAATCTTAGAGACATCCTAACAGGTGGTGAGATTTCTATTTGGAACGCTATGTCATCTCATCAGTTGAAAGTAATATTCTTGTGATATTTAGCAGAAATGAGGATTGACACAGAGGACGCTGTGCTGGATTTCCTTTGGAGGTCTCTGAAAACTTTAAGTGGTTTTCATTCATGCTTGCCAATTCATAGATTTTCCCAACATAAAATTCAAAAGGCAGATGGAAACCCTAAATCTATTTTAAAATAATGGAGTATATATTTTTTTTCACGGACTTTTCAGAGAGAAGTTTCCTCAGAACCGGTTTGGCTTGTGTGTCACTCTAACAAGGGCAAAAGTCCCTGGACACAGCCACTCACCTTCCCCTATCCTGCCCTTCCTTCGTTGGCCCCTCAAAACAGTCCGTGAATAAATCAACTGTAAAAATCATCAAGTTATGTACTGGCAATAAAACGATATAATAATAATGGCCTCAACTTATTAAATATCCCATCCATGGCAGGTACTCCCCGAGTATTATTTCTTTTAGTTCTCATGACCCTGCAAAACAGGCACTATCCTGATTAGTTGGATGAGAAAACCAAGGCTCAAAAAAGTTGAGTGATATATTAAGGTCACCTAACTAGTAAGAGGTGGAGCTGAGGTTCAAAAAGAAGGTCTGCTGGATTGTAGAGCCAATGCTTTCAAAACTACACTATTCTGCTTCTTTATATTATCTGCTTTAAAATTTTTTGTTACCTCATTCATGCCAGAAACAAAGGAACAGCCATCACCATGTTATAAAGTTGAGTATTGCAATGAGCCATCGGCCACAACTGGATATTTCTAATCACTGTTTGAGAACTAAATCTTAAAATATAGGTTTCCCTAACCAGGCAGGTGGGTTGGATGCATGGGATTAAAGCACAGGAACTGTGCTGAGCAAGGTGCTCCTTCCTGTCAGAACACATTTCCGTAGAGCCCTGCAGTCTGCAAGCTGGTAGCACCTCCTCCTGCTTCTGCCTCCTAGTGGGCTGTCTTAGGGAGGCTATACATATGTATTAAGTTATTAAGCGGTGGTATGGGTTCTCACAAGTTCAAACACAAAGCATGCTGTGCCTCTGCTCGAGCATCTCCAGGAGGGCCTGGATTAATAGAAATGCAAATGGAGCATCTGCACAAGGCCATATGATTAGAGCCTCCCCCTCACACCTCAAAGTCAAGAGCAGAAAAACACTGCATGTGAAATACAACAAAAAATGGTGATATAATATGCAAAGTCTGTTACCCATTTCAACAGCAGTCAGCAAAACATTTCTACTCACACCACTCAGAACAATTCTGCCCCAAATTTATTATGCAAGCTAATGTTTTTCATTGGGATAAACTTGCTGTTGGTATGTTAGAGTTCCTACTGACTCCTTTATTGTTTAAGACTGCACATCCCTGTCCGGCCCACTCTAGAAAGATGCTATAAAAAGGAGAAGTGGGGCTTTCACTGTTTACCTCTGCTGTCTTCATCTTTCTGTGGTAGAAATACAATGGTCAAAGAAGTATCTCAGAGTGCTTCTTTAGTTTTAGGAAAGGGCTAGTGATCTGAGCCTACCAGGAGTAGACCTCTGACATGGTCTGGTGTGAGTCATGGGCTTCCCCAAGTTTGGTTCAGGCTATAGGGCCAAGTCACAGGTTTTATCTCCATTTGAGCCAGGTAGCCTCACTCTCTTTTGCAGCTGCCCTCTTAATTCTGTGTGTTGGCAGATATCACCTTGTGACTTCTCAGCATGGGGACCAAATCCCAGCATGTAGCCACAGTGGTGTTCCATAGAGATTTGTGGCATGCTTGAATGTGAAGGAGACCAAAGTTTTGCCACCCTAAAATTGACTTTTGGGACTTCGATTTTAAGTTGGTTATTAAGAAATAAAAGACTCAGAAAGAAATTTGTCCCTCTCCCTGTTCTGACTAAGAGATTCAGATGGAAAAACCTGCTTCGGGAAGGGCACCATAGCATATTCACCTTAGCCTAATTTGAATTAAGTATGGTAGGTAGAAAGCATTATGGCTAGATTGCTCCGTGTCTCACTGAAGCAAGAATTTGCCTGCCATGTGTGTTTCACTTTTCCTCAACTACCTGTAAATTGCCCATTTTCACCTTTAAAATCTAAGACTTCACTTTCCTCTTTTCTCCTTTGCCCAAAATGACATATATATCCAATTTTGCCCCAATGTCTTTGGAATTTTTATACTCATACGAATTCCCCATGTTAAATTTTGATTCCACATATTAAAATTTGATTTTCACCTGTCAATCTGTCTCTGCTAATTTGATTATTAGTTCAGCTAGAAAAACTTAGAAGGTGGGAGGAAAAATACATTTTTAGCCGCCACAAATTCATAAATCAATAAAAGAAAGAAAAAGTCTCCTTGCCTCTCAATGCGTGCTGTGGTCAGGTGGGGTTCAATGTCAGGGAGAGTGGATGATTTAGTGCAGCCACCCTTACCGGAGAAATAACTCAGTGCCCAAATGGAACTGTCACTTCTTTGTCTCTTTCTTTTCTACTAGTGTTCTCCTTCCTTGAATCCATCCTTCCCTGTTACTTAGTTGATTTAGCATGTATAAGGCTTTGTGGCTTTAAATAAAAATCTTTCTTCAATCCTGACCCTGTGGCATTATATACCTGAGTGAAGGAATCATTGCTCTTTTCTGTATCAGAGCAAGAGGTGGCACCTGTGTGGCTGAGAGTGAGTCATATTTAGGGACAAATTCTGAGGTGACACTGAGCCTGGATATTTGGTATTTTCTATATTCAGGCAGCTTTTTGAGTGGCTGTGGAGCTGCTGGAGATGTCATAGACTCATCAAAATGGATGTTTATATTTATACTTAGTTATATTTCTACAGAATGTTATTTGTTAGAGGTCATTGATTACAAATTGTTGCAGTAGGTTTTCTTACCTTATTCATATAAGGCATCTCATCTTCCTCCTTTTTTTCCAGTTTACTGTCACTGCCACAACACTGTTTTTTACCTCTCATCATCTTGACTTTGGCCCTGTTCTTCTGGCCTCTGGGCTCTTTCCCACCATTTAGCTACACACACACACACACACACACACATGCACACACACGCGCACTTCTTCTAGACTCATCATTCTAAAGCATTGCTCTGATTAAGTAACTTTTTAGCTAAACATCTTCAGTGAGTTCCCATTGCCTAACCAATAAAACATAAACTTCTTATTTGGCATTTAATGCTTTCTAGGACCTGGCTCCAGCCTGCATTTTTTTAACATTTTAAATTACCCTCTCTATAAACCCCTTAATGTAACTGTAGAACCAGCTCGAAATGGTCCTGTCTTATTTAATGAGATACAGAGTTGCTTTTCAGAGACAACAGACCCCAATCTGCAAGTTGTGCAGCTCAAGCACGTGTAGAGGAACCAAAGTCTCACCCCTATCACACACATACGTACGGAACCAAAGGAGCAGGACACCAGAACACTTTCAGAAGCAGAAGGTCTGTTGTCTAGAAAAATCCTGCATTGCCACCGCCTTACCACCAAGGGCCAAGCTCCAAGGTCTTCCAATTAGAACTTGCCCCGCTAACACTTCCACATACCTGTTCCCCCTAAAACCTTAAAAACCCACCCTGAACCCTGGATGGGAGAGTTTGGGCTTTTGAGCATTAGCTTCCTGTTCTCCTAGGGGTTGTTATTCATAATAAAATGGCCAATCTTTCTCCACTAGAATTCTTGGTGTTTGGCGTTTGGCTCTGCTAGCAATCAGCTTATGAACTCTTTCTGTTCTGCGACATTAACACATTAACTTTACTTAATACGAACCTCCACCCTGGTCCATCCCCATTTGTGGACCTATCCTTCAGGAAGTATCTTAATTGGCACCTTCTGTTTGAAGTTTACCAAATGCCCCTGTGATTTCTTTGTGTGAAAACTCCTAGCACTTTGTCCATTTTTTTGGCCAACATCCCACTTTCTCTTGTATTCCAGGTACTGCTTGTCACTTGAGGACTACGTGGCAGATACTTGCTGAACAAATGAAAGAATGTTAAGTGAATGTGCCTTTCTGTCTTACCTCTCCTTGGAATTTGTGAAATTCCTGAGGAGGCAACAGTGTGAAGCAGCGAAAGAAACGAGGCTTTGAGAGGAGAGAGACCTGGGCTGGACTCTCTGCTGGGCCATTTATTAACTGTGGGACCTCAGGCAAGCTACCTCACCCCTTTGTACCTCACCTCTATCAGTGCTTGTTGAATGCATGAGCTTTTTGTGGATTTTTTGCATATTCTTTAGTCCCTGGAAATGTTGAAAAGCAAAGTTCTGCTTGTCTTACAGATCTAGAACATCCTTCTCACATGTAAATCATGGCCTGAACTGACTTCGTCGTGTACACTGCAGACCTAGGAAGATGTCGCTTGACAAATAATCAGGCAGATATTGCATGATCACGTTAGCATCTACCCTTCTGACAACTAATTCTGAGTAATAGAAACTATATGCTTTGCTATTAAAGACTGTATGTTTTGATAGTTTAACTAATTTGGGCACCCCGTAACAGAAATGACACAATGCTTCTAATCTAAGTGTCTACAATGAGGAATTTCTTGGAAAAAGAGAAGGGAAAGTTTCCACAGTGATTTCTTACATCTGCAATCCTAAATCTAATTTAGTATTAGTGCTCCTGACAGGAAAAGAAATTTCAGGGCAGTTACTCACACTTTTGAAGGTTTTATTTGGTTTAACCTCAGAAATAACTGTACTGATGGTGCTGAGTGCTCTCAGATGCGGGTTTTCTCTCTGAAATAATGGACTCTTGAGTTTCTTCTCTGCCTAAAATTAGGTCTGAGATGCTGTCGGGGCTTTCTGATGTGTGGCTTTAACTACTGTGTGATGTTAAAGCATAAAAAAATAATCCCCCACCCACTAGTGGGATCTTTTTTTGAGAACATGTGAGAAACTGAGAAACCTCACTGACCACACCATAGATTTTCAAATGACGGACAGCGGGCCTCGTTGGAGCCACATGTTCCCATCATCACGTACCTCCCATATGAGCCAGGGTTGCTCTTTGAGCCACGGCCACTGAGTTATGGTGAGAGTTCCATCCATGTCTCAGATATTCTCTGGGAGTCATTTCCATGTTATTTATAGCATTCTCTCCCTTTTCATGGCATTTGTCGTTTTCTTTCAAAACTTTCCTCTGGCCTCTTGTCAAACTACAGGAGTAAACATAAAACTCATTTTTTTTTCTGTCGGGCATGAATGAGATAAATAACCAAACAAGGAATAGTCAATCTTATAATGAACACTATAGGTGTAATATTACATTATGTCATAGCACCGGCAATAGAAGAAGTTCTAGTTTTGATATGGGGTGTAATTTGGCAGAGGATTAAGTTAGTTAGTTAGTTAGTTTATTTATTTGTTTGTTTGTTTATCTTGTCAGATATAATCCATAGGAACTCTCTAAGAAATCACTAACATTTGTGTCATTCTCTGCAATTTATAAAGCACTTCCAACAAATTTTTAAATTTTTGATAGAGCATCCATTTGAATTTGATGTTATTTTTATTATTTATGTTTTTCTGTTGATGAAAATAAGGCATGGAGGTCTTGCAAGCCAAGTAATGGAGACCACGGGGCACCTTTTAATAGTCATGGTCCAGTCAGATGTGTTTTTTACAAACACCAGGACTTGGGATTCCACTCTCAGACAAATGAGAACCTAGGGCACTAGCCAGGGACTCGTTTCCAGAGCCTGGAGTAGAACTGGCCTGAGGGTTCCAGACCATAAAACCTAGCAAGATTGGAGGCAAGGATGAAGCCCCCCCCAAAAGCCATCCAGGCAATCTAACAGAAGCGTCATTCTGAGGGAGTTAGAAGAGGCAAAGCCAGGAGGCAGTAACAGAGTAGAACCAAGGCAGCACACCAGGCTTTGAGAGTTTAGATTAAAGGTAGGGAGTGGGAGCCTGGCAGGAATCCCTGGGTCATTGAAAAGTAGCTGCAGCTGTTTTGTATAGGACATTTGCAGCCTTGACTGTGAGCTGGGAAGGATGAACTCAGATGTCAGGTCATAAATTTGGAAATGTTGAGTTAAGTCTTAAGAATGACAACATCAAGAAGATACAGCAAATAAAATGAAGAAACATTTGAACACATATTATGGGTTGAAAATAGAAATAGCACTGTGTCTAGGAATTCTCAAGCCATCTCTTTCTTCCTTCTTTCCTTCTTCTCTTTCCTTGACTTCCTCATCTCTCTCTATCCTCCTTTCCTTCCTTCTCACCTTCTTTAATTTCATTCCTTATAAGTACAACTATTGGCACTTTGCTAGAGGTTGTGTGGGACTCTGGGGATGCAAATATAACTGAGAAAACATTCACAAATCTTTTGTCAATGTGGAAAGCTATATGTCTACCTTTAAATTATTTTTGTTTAAAATATTTAACTTTTCACTTCAAGTAGATGAAATCAGGGTTGGAAATAAATGATCTTGGATGTGCATACGGAGTGTCTATGATTTTGTGTGTGTGTGTGTGTGTGTGTGTGTGTGTGTTTGTAGTGTGTATACCTGGATATTGCTTACTGATTGGGGTGTTTAAATGTGATAAGGAATATACATATTTTGAAGTCATAAATGAACTTTTCTTATCTTTTGTATCTTTCATATAACATACGATTTATATAAAAACAGCATGTAGTCAATAAATATTTGCCCATTTCTTATCTTTTTTTTTTTGTTGCTAACTTTATGCTTTCCATAAATCTCTGGTCCTGAGGATAGTAATTTGTATTTCATTATTTTAAAACCCTCTTTATATATGATTTAAAATAACCCTTAATTAGTCTTTGCTTTGCCTTCACTTGTTGGCTAGGTACTTAGAACATGTATAAAGATAGAATGGGGGTGGGCGAAGGTATCTGTCTGTGTAATTTATAGAATCTTAAACCCTTTGCTATGGAAGCAAAAGTGTTCAGAAAAACAATGAAGATTGTCTTTCTACGTAGACAACAGTTAGCCTGGGTAGCAACAAATATTAATTAATATTCTTAATTAACAAACTTCATCTTTTATAGAACACACTATACAGAAACTGCAATGTTCAGGTAGAGGGTAGAGGAGTTAATAAAATCATCAAGCTTATCATATAGCTCTAACCATCATGTTCCTTTTTTTTCAGAGGATCAATGTGTTAATGGTCCTGAAATAATTTTGAACAAGATGTGGTACTAAATCAACAAGAAGTATTATCATCATTATTACCAGTTAGCATTCACAATTCATCAGCATAACTTTCTTCAGCCGAAGATACCAACGTTCAAAACACTGGATAGATCTAAGCTTTATCTTCATGAGCTTATCACTGAGATTCAAGACTAGTTTAGACTCCTGGAAAATGCTATCTGATGTTCTAATTATGTATGTCTGTTTTATTTGAACTCAGGAATTTCAAAATCCCCTGTGCATATTTTTTTTAAATGATTGCCCACATCAAAATAACAGAGGCAAATAAGAGGAATAATTAGTAGAACAAGAAGCTAGACTTGGGGCTCATATCATTTTCCATTCTTATCTTGGGAGCTCATTCTGGGAAGCTGTCAGGAAATGAATATTCAGTATGTGTATACCTGGGTGTGAGACCTCACCAGTGTGCTCAGTGGGAGTGAACAGAAACTCTGATCCCAGAAAATCCGCCCTTCAAGTGATATGGGGAAACAGCAGTTCCTCTTACCTACAGACACTTTCATCTGATTTTCCAGGAACTGATCTGGGGAAGACACAATTAATTGTGTCTTCTCATCATTTTATGGAAAAGAAAAGGGCAACTAAAAAATATTCTTCCACTTACAGATAGACTAACTGAAGCTATTTGTCCCAAGTTGTAGATTAAGGTCAAAAGTAATACCCAGTTCTGAATTAATTGTGTAGGTAATTCACCAATTTAGATAAAGATCAGGTAGGGCTACAAAATCAAATAAAGAAAAGAGAAAGCATTTACAATGGCAACAAAGTACACAAAGGATCCCCTCCTTTTCCCCAGCCCCTCACCTCCTAAGCAGATATCTGGCTAAAGTTACTATGTGCTTTCTATAAAGACAGATTTATTTTAGCTAGATATCAGGAAAAGATCATGGGAGAGAACTGAGACCAGATCTGAAAATTGTACTGGGCAATTGGATTTTGCGGGGGAACCGAACAAGTTGCTGGAGAGAAGGTTGGACAAAATGGGATGCATTAAGAAATGTCTTGAGGTAGAGGAAGGCAATAATGAGCCATGTGCAGACTGAGGAAAGCCAAGGAAGTTAGCAGAGAGAGAGGAGAGAGAGCCACAGACCAGTATGAATTAGAGATGAGCCATTCTCCAGATTCTCGAGGAATTATCCCCAGTAATTCTGCTCTACTTCTTGGATTCCTTTAAGATCGCTATCCTTGTTATTACTCCAATGTATCCCTACATTAACTTACTTGTCATCTCCCCACCGTTTCCTTTAGTCAGTTTTGAGTGATGTTCTATTCCTCGCAATCAAATCAACCAAACCTAAACCTCTTTTACAATAATAATACTCTTTCCCTCAATGACACAACTGACAATATCCCTCAACATCTATCACAAGGCAGGGTCACATTTATCTCTACAGTGAGGGAGAACACAGATGGTTGGCAGGAGGCACTTTTTTTCTTTTGCTCTGATGATTTATATTATAGCTCTTTAATGCTTTTGGTAACTCTAATGGAGATCAGATCACCTGAACTCATAATCCTCAACTAGCCTTTATTCAAGTGAGTAAGCTGCAAATGAATGATATGCAAAACTTTCAAAAGTGGAAATGGAATTTACAGTATTTTCTGAGCTTTTAGTGGTTGGTAATAATCTTGTCAAAGTTCTTTGTAGAAATAAGATAATTTTATTGATTAGTTTACTGTTGCTTGCAGGAGGGTAGGAGGGAGGGCAGAAAGGGAGGGCGGGAGAAAGTAAAAGAAAGAGAGAGAAAGAGAGGCAGAGAAGCAGAGAGGTAGAGAGAGAGAAAGAGAGAGAGAGAGAGAGAGAGAGAGAGAGAGAGAGCGAGCGAGCACACAAATAACTGAGTTATGGTGTTACTTAGCCCTAAGTCATCAAGTTTTTTTACTAATCAAATTTCCTGGTTAACAGGCAAATTGTTGTCACCCATAGCAATGCCCCCTTTCAGTTTCTTGGGAAGCTGGTGAGCTGAATCAGGAGTTTTTTTTTTGTTTGTTTGTTTTTGTTTTTGTTTTTTTTTATCCCCACATAATGCCAATACATCAACAATTCTCTGTTGCTTGCTGAGAATCCCTTAGGCCCTGCTGTGTTGCAGCTCTCCAAAGTTGTAGGAGAGAGAGGGATCTGGACCTGTTCAAATTTTTTGAGAAAAATTTTGAGCTTATTATTATGAAGAAGTCATAAGATGGAGGAGTATATGGTTATTATAGGTACCCCAGATCTGAAGCAAAATGTCTCTCTCCACTGTTAATTTTTGTACACAGTGGTATTTTCTGCTGCATTTCTGAAATCACGTCTGGTATTCGTACTCTCATTGCCAAATGATGGATCCTGGGCATTTCAGGTAACAAGCTACCTGCTGTCTGAGTGGAAGTATTTAAATTCCTGCTGTTTTTCATCATTCAAGTTGTTTCCCCCTATGTTTCTCCTGCTAGGGAGCAAGGCTGCCATATGTACAGGGTCACATGGCTGGCAAAACATGAGGATCATGTTTGGTGTTGGATTTATAGGAATGGCGTACCATTCCTGGCAGCTGGGCTTATGCTGGATTTGCCTTGGCAATTCTGCAGGGAAAGGTTTTCTCATTATGCTCTAATTTATAGATTATATACTGAGTTCTGGCCTAAGCTGAGAAGGTGTGATTAACATTGACTAACAACTAGGATGGAATCATAATAAATACTTCAGATGTTAGCTTCAAAATCTAGAGTCATTCAGTTTTAAAGTGTGGTTAGAGCTTGGGTTCTGGAGTGGATAGGCCTCTATTTAGGGGCTCCACTTCTTTTACTATTTGGCATGGAGCAAATCACCTAACTTCTTCAAGTCTCTGTTCCATCATTTGTAAAATGAGGATAAAACTATAGCCACCTCACAAGGTCGCTTGAGGATAAATGAGGTAATGCCTTTGAAGCCCTGACTTTATGTCTGTCACACAATGAACATTCCATAAATATTAGCTCTGTTGGCTTGTGTCAGATGTGGACAGGTGTTCACTTCTTATCCTTTTCTTGTTATCCAAACTGGGTTAAGGTAGATACAAGTATCAGATAGCTTGACTTGACTCAAAGTATTAGATAGCTTGTAGAAAAGATGTATGATTTATTTTTTCCTTTTCCTGTTGCAGAAAAATCAGACTGATGAGAAACCAAGCACACTCGGAGAGCTGGAGAACTCAGGTTTATTATGCTGGGGGTCTCAGAAGAGCTAGCGCTCTGAAGGTCTGAGCCCCGAGCTAAGAGGTAACCTACTTATATAGGGCTAATCCACAATACATCTGTTATCTAGACAGAACAAGTAAAGGGGAGGGTGCGCCTTCAGTTGATCTCTAGGTCACCCTGCCCTTTGGCCTATGTGACAAGCATGTCTACAGAAGCAGAACAAAGAGATGATTACAAGGTTAGCCATTTGAGTGGAAAATTCTTCTTCATTTCCTTAAATATTTTAGGAAATGAGGTTTGCAAGTTTCATGCCAAATGCAAAGCAGTTCAAAGGAGTATGAATCCTGGCCTTTTTTGGTGGCCCTGCCTTTCATTCAGAAAATATTACAGGCATATGAGACATGAAGGCAATGTGATAATAATTCTCTGTGTCATAACTGTCTCATTGGGCATTATCCTTAGTTTTCTACTGGTGACTTTAATTTTAACAAATTTGTTCTGTCCCACTGGCTTTAGCCCTAGTTCAAGGCCTAGGCTCATAAATGGAACCAAGGAATTACAGATCTTTGGTTGAAAGGGACTTGAAAGGTCATTCATTCATGTTGCAGGTGGAATCTTGTTCTTTGGTTATGCGTTGGGTGTATTCTGGTAGTTCTGGAAAGATCTTATGGGAGAAATGTTAAAGCATTATATAAAGAAAAGAAGGTGATTGTAGATGTAGTGTCAGAAGAAAGTCCACAAAAGCTTTTTGAAGGAGTGGAAAAAGTAAACAACAGATGAAAAAAATTAAAGGAAGAATAACATGTTTGCGAAATTTATTACAGAAGAGTGAAGTTTATATTTGAATTAGATTGCAACAGGAAATTTTTGGAGGTTTTAGGAATGAACATCATAATATCAAATTTCATGAACCATATTTTAAAGATATCTTAAGTTGCTCGTGCTTTCTAGAAGGCTCAGAAAAAAGGAGCTCTTTCTTTCCATGGTTAAGGTTGTAAATATTATGATCAAGACTTTGTTTCTGAAATTATAATTTTGCCTTGATTTTTCTTTTCTTTTTCCTTTTTTTCCCCACTAAAGAAAGTATTTGTCTGCAAGTCGTGAGAATCATAATAATAAATAATCATGTAACTAACCAAGATGTTGTTCATCCATGAAAAAACCCAGCAATGATGCTGAATGGACTGAGAAGAAAAAGCAAAGACCTACATTCATATTTTTCATTTCAATTACTAAAGTTGAATAGTTGAGAAATTAGTCTATTCATTTTATGTTTCTAGAAAAAGAAAAATGAAAGCAGGCTCCCTTTTAGTCTCTGCAGTCAAACAACCAGATGAAATGCCAAATTAACAGACCACACTGGTAACTGTAAACAAGCTAATCCTTTTATTTATTAGAGCAATAGAACATGCATAATGCATTGATTTCTTGTTACCTATAGAGAATTGCTCAGTTATAGCAAGACAGAGGTAGTACTAGCAGAACATTTGCATGAAAGAAAATACATGTTTAGGAAAGAAGACAATAATTTAGGAATGTTATTGAAGAATCTGTTGGCCTGAGCCAGTCAAATTATTCACCATTAAATAATTACTTTATTTGCAGTAAGTGACCTTGTAACTAGCTTGAATATTCAGCCTAGAAAATTTTCTCATTATAATTGTTTAGATTATTAGTTTAGAAGAAGGCTTAAGAAAGAGAATGGGGTCATAATTAAAGGATCCTGAAGGGAACATTCTATAATAAGAACCATTCGACAGAATAAGATCAGATCACTGGAGGTGATAATTTTATAGAAGTGTATATTTTTAAGTAAGGAGGATATAAATATAGGTATGTCTTTCAGAAATAGCCATATAACTAATTTAATCCCAAGTGTTTCTTTCAAATGCAACTGAAAATTCAGGATTTAAATTACCTGAGTAGGAAATATCCTCATGAATTAATATCATAAAGTGGTCATTTCAGTGAATCTTATGTAATGTAGGTACTTAGAGAATTTGTAGCAAATGTGATTCTTTGGGGAGAGTAAGGTAGTGGAGATGGAAGATAAACATTCTTAATTCTTGGACCCCCTGTCTTCCTCTTTCAAATATGATGCCACACAGTTTTTGGAAGTAACTCAGAGCTAAAGTAATCAATTGGATATAGGTGAGGTCCAATATCAAGATTCCCTTGAAGGTTGAATAATTCTTCCCATTGACTACGGAGGACCCTGAAGAGCAAGATTTCAGAGTTTGGAGCGCAGATAAGGAAATAAATTAAGCTCTTCTGATTCTGCATTTATTATAAGATTATTCCTCCTCTAACTCATCTGTAGACAAGGCGGATTTCTATTTGGTTGCCAAGGCTCTGTCCCTACTCATGCTCGGAAAAAAAACATTTTCTTATCTGTGTAATAGGTAACCTGTGTCTATCCCTTATTTCTCTCAGTTGACTTATAGATATTCCAGCTCTAACCCCCTCTCCCACATTTTACAAATGAGGAAATCTAGGACTTATTGAAGTCACACACTTAGTAAAGGGTTACCCTAGGATTTGAACCCGATCTCTTGACCCTAAAGCTAATGGTCTCATCTGCTCCTCAGGTCTGTGCAGTGTCTCCTTTAGAGACGTTTGAATTTTATGTGATAGAATGTAAGACTCATGTTATAGGACCTTTTAGCACTATTGAGCAGACAGTTTGGTGTACTTGTGAGGTGGTGGACCCCTCCTAGTCTCCTTAAAGTCCTGTCCTTTATTCTCTAGACAACAGTTTGATTCTACCCCCAGAATCTGAGCTTATGATTGTGGTGTCATTATCAGCGTCTTAAACTATGTGAGCAGATGAGATGCAACATAGAAAAGGAAAAAACTCACTTCTTCATCTCCATTTTATGAAGAAAATTAGGTAAAAATTATTGAGAGTCATAAGTTGTGTTATATTAACAGAATTAAGGCAAAAGGCTGGATTTTGGCTTTTCTCATCAATGACCTCTCCACCAGACCCTGCAACCACAACCTACTTTATATAAAACCGGAAAACTTTATTTGCTAATCTAGAAAACCCTATAGGTAAGCCCAACTTACTGTGTGGTTAACAAGGAAAATTCTTTTAAAATGGCTTTTTTCTTGCTTTGTGTCACTGACATCAAGTATAGTTATTTATATGTTTTCCATTTGCTACTTGATTTATTTTAGAGACTGACACTTTTATAAGCTGACATCTCAGCATACCGATACTTTTTTTACTCCACTGAATGCAGTTGATGCTACTTACTTGATGCCATGCCGAGCAAAACCTAGTTAAAGGTTTCTCTTTGTGTTGCAATCCATCACTCCTTTTACAGTTCTTCGTCTGGAAGAGTGTAAACTGCCTCCTAATTTTGGCATCTGCTACCTTTCTGGCTGCTCCCTGTTGCTTCCTGCTATCACTCTGTCAGGTAGACACTTGAGGATTTCATTGCTACCCAGGTGTGCAGCACATTGAAAAGTATCTTATAGGTTTTTTTTTTAAAGCTCCTGTTGAGATAATTGTGATGAATGAGTGATTAATCGAAAATTAAGTATTGAACTAGAAAATGGATCTGCCACTATCAGTTGGTTATTCATTTATTTTTTCTACTAAACAACATTTATTGTTTGCGTATAATGCACCAGAAGATTAGAAAAAAAATAATCACTTCCTTCAAGGAGCTCTCAGAGTAGTGAACAATTTCATGATCATCTGATAAAACTCTGGAGTGGGTCAACTTGCTTCCAAATTTAACATTCTTGCTGCTTTTTTCTTTTCATCCATGTGTTTTTTTCTAGAGCCATATGCCATATAGAATGCCCTGCACTAAGATCCCATTCTCCTGTTTTTTCTAGATTCCTCTCTGGCATCAAAATATACTTGTGCTACTTTCATTTCTCTTGGGCTTTGTTCTCTCCTTTGGGGACGACTGACTAATCTGGTAAATAGCCCCACACCCATGTGTTATTCATGCTGTACCCCTTCTGGTAAGACATGTCACTTTTGGAGATCAGGTGCCATGGACATATGTATGAGTGTTTGTGAGGTCAGATGTGAGTTAGGTCACTTTATCAGAAACTGAAATAATGAATGTTTAAACAAAACAGTAAAGTCATTTCTCTCATGTGAAAGTTTGAGCTGGTAGCTGTTCAGAGGATTAAGACAGCTTTATCTCATGAAGTAGTAAACACCCAGATTCTTTCTATGATACTGTGCCCCTACCCTCCATGGTGTTGACCTCATCCCCAAGGCAGGCTCACCATCAACGTACCAGGGGTTTTCCCCACAGGGAGTGGGATAGGGGACATGGAGGGTAAGTTGTTTCCTTGTAAGGGCATGACCCAGAAGTTGCACAAACTACTTCTGCTTACATCTTCTTGGCCAGAATTTACTTTAAGGCCATATTTACTTTAATGGAATGCTGGAAAAAGTTGTCCCTAGATGAGGCTAGCTAAAACTACAGAGGGGATTTTTATTAAGGAAAAGAAGGGGAGAGTGGATATTGAGAAAAATTAACTAGCACTGCCACAACGTATGTGTAAAATCGTTCATAAGAAGACCATACAGACTGTCAATTTGTAGGTGATTAAAGCAGAAAGAAACAATGACCCTATATGCAATACATCGTTGCACATGTAAGCAGTTGAAATCTAATTATTGGCTGGTTTCAACTGGCTCTTGATACATTGCTTCTATTTCTTTCCCCCAATGTTTTCTGAAGAATACATGGGCACTAAAGACATTTATTCCAACTGAAAAGGCACATTAGTTTTTAAGGAGTGATGTTATTTATTTAAGTGCACCTGAATTTTCTAACTACTCCCTCTATAACACTTGAATTTATCAGCATATGTCTGGGTAGACATCCCTAGTCAGCCTTGGAGAAGTTGTTTTCATGCTAGTGGTGACTGCTTACAACCCTATTATAAATTCCATTTGGAACCAAGGTCTTTCTAGTCTCCTTTGTTTCCAGTTAGTTCAACAAACATGTAATGAGTGCCTACTATGTGTCTGGTACCAGATGCTACGGTGATATAAAAAGATACAATCTTTGTTTTTTAGCATCTCACCAGGTAGGAGGTGAGACTGACAAATACGTAAAAAGCTTTGAATACAGGGTAGACTGTGATAAGTGCTAGGCTAGAAATACAAAGGAAAGTGCTATAGGAGCACAGGAAAAGAAGGTAACTCTGAATGTTAGGGTCAGGAGAGACTTCATGCAAGTTTTGGGATTTAAGCTGGAAAAATGGATATTTCTCTTGGCATGCCTGGGGCAAAGGGTCTCCTGGCAAGTTTGTGGTTCTTAGGTAGATTGATGTTGCTGAAACTTAGAAGGTAAAAGCCAGGGGAGGGAAGGAGAGGACTGCTGTCGTGAGATAAGATTGGAAACACTGATTTTTGGAGTCAGATGGTTGAGGTCTGCACATCAAAGTAAGAGACTAAGAAAACTCTGGGAGTGGTGTGTAGGATATCTTAGATGTTGTCTATAAGAGTAGAAGTGTGTGTGTTTGTACTTAAGGGAGGTGGAGGCCTTGAGACAGGAGGACTAATTAAGGGGTGATATTGGTCTAGGTGAGAAGAACTAAAGGTGTAAACTAGGACTAGGGCATAAGTATGGAAGTGGGACAAAGATTGTGAAGGATTGGCAACAACTGGCTTTTGGGGTGAGAAGAGGACTTATCTTTTTTTTTTTTTTAAAGCCTGAACTGTGGAAAAGGTGATACTAAACACAAATAAAATTGTGGAAATAATCGGGGATATCGATACCTACCATATCCCATGTCTGTTGTGCAAAGGATATCTAAAGATCCTGGAAAACAAATGGCCAGATAAAATGCACGATTAGATTTTAACCTGCACATGTGAGAGGACTGTGTGAAATCTTCCTCCCTGATGACCTGGACCACGGCCGGTTATTCCTCCTGGATACTCAGTGTCTGGCAGGAGGCCGAGGAGTATTAGCACAAAAGGTTTCAAAAAGTCCTTACTAAAGAAACATATTAATCTTTGTTTAACCCAGGATTTCATTTTGATGAAGCTATCTTACAAATGTCTCAGAGAATTCTCCAGAATACACTTTGAGAAACACTTCTTAGGGTAATATATAATTAGGGATTAAAAGGATAAGAAAAATATCCTAAAGAGAGAAGGGAATTGGGTATATGTTTGTCTGTCTGCCTGTCAGTTCGTCTCTTTCTTTAACAGAACCAAAGGTTGTGAGGTCTCTGGAAGGAATGTCCCTTGGCAAAGTCATAGACACAAAGAAGGATGAATGGCTGACCTTTCCCTCCTCACCTGATCACAGGTTTTAAAAGACTCACCATCAATTTTAAAATGTGTCTTTAAAGCTCTAAATATGGCCTTAGGACTTTGCTCTTTAGACTCAAGTTCAAGATGATGGTCACAAGCATGTCCTGGAGGCAGTTTTGAGCGCTTTAAAAGCTTCATTTAGTTTTCAAATGTTTATCAGTGCTCCCAGCACCAAGGAAGGCCAAGAGAGACTTTAAGAATTGAACAGAAATGCGAGAAGGGAATGGAGCCCAATATTTAATTTTTTAAAAAATCTATGATACTGGTTCTATTATACGGGGAAATTGCAGCACACATATATACACACACACTGCATGATTTATACTTTACTGTTGTTTGGAACTGCTTTGAGGAATGGATAATATATAGAGAAAGAATGTCAATGCAACAAATACTATTGGGGATATTTTTCCGTGTGGAGGGTTTTAAAGAAGAAAAGCAATACTTTTTTTTATTATTATTTATTGCAATGCAGTGTTTTAAAACATAGACCCCATGAAAAATTACAAAGCATTTTAATAATCTCTGCTTTATATATGTCAGTCAAAATTATAATAGCTATATTCCATAGGCACTGTTTTATAACTATCAAGTCTGGAGTTGAGCCTTGGCTGTTTCATGGTTACACTAAAGCACATGTTCTATTACTGCTTATTTAGTAACTAGTGGTCATGCTTGCCTCTTGTCAAAAAAGACTGTTATTTCATGAATGATTAAAGTGCTAGAAACCCAAGATTTATGTCTCTCTTGCTCAAAATGCTCATGTGGCTCTTGTCTGATTAAAGGTACGTATCATCAGACATATTTCATTTACAGTGTAATTCTTGGGTTACCAAGGAGACATTCAGGTTAATCAGCTGCACCATACTTTGCCTAATTGAGGGAGAGCACTTCAGCTCCCACTTCAGTCCCTGAAAGATAACAATCTTTTTCTTTCATTTTTTTCAGTCTGACATTTGGAGGCTATTTCAGATGCTCTTGACTTTGGAACTGTTTCCCTCTCTAATGCTGACACATGGTACTGTGCCCTCATGTTGGCTGTGTTTGAATAACTGTCATTTACAAAGGTCATTTTCCTATTTGTTATATGTAAACAGGATCACACTATTATGCACTGTTCTCTGAAATTATAGCAAGATGGTTGAAGTTATAATTTTGTATATTAATATCAGCATGTTGGAACGTGTCTTCTATTTACTCTCTTGGTTTTCTGAGTGCCTGACTGCTTGAGTGGATATCAATGGGAAATTTTATTTGGAGCAGGGGATCAAGGAGACTTGGCTGAACTTCCTAAAACTTTACAGGCAAAGCTGTCAGGTGAAATTTCCAAGTGTCATTTTAACTCTCTTTCTTCTTAGTTACTTCATCTCCCTCTGAAAAAGTGCAAAAAGTTAACCCATTGGCCAGCTGCTGGTTGCTGCAGGAGTCAGATACTTGTTAGCATTAACCAAAGCAAAAAAATGGAGAGCTGAGGATAAATGGTTTTGAACTGTTGAAAACAGATGCACAGACTCTTTTAGCATCCAACCTCACAGCCATTGTTTAAGAGAGTCGGTCAATGAGATCAGGCACAATCAAGGCATCTAAAGATTATTCTATATTTGCCCATGGTGTTAATATTCAATTAGATGAGTTTGGGCCTTGACTAACGAGAATTCTAAGTTACATTTAGAGAACTGAAAAATATCTCACTGTTTTGTGTTCTGCAGGAGTTTATAGTCCTTTCATATCAATGAGTAAGATATTAGCCCTTTCATATATAATATTTGCTATTTGTATTTTCCCAGTTTGCTGTTTACTTTCTAATTTTAATTCTATTGAATGATTTAAAATTTATATATAGTTAAACCAAACAGCTTTTACTTTGTAATTTTTTATTTTTTAAGCTTAGAATGTTCTTTCTCTAAAACCTTTGATATATGATACTACTTCTTCTGTTTTTTGATAGATTAACTTTTAAAAACGACTAAACTTTTTTTATACACTTGGAGTTTATTTGGGTACATGGTACAAGATGATGAATAAACTGGCTTCTTTTCTCATTGGGTAATAGCACTATTTATAGAGTGAGTGTTCCTCTCCTCTACTGACTTGTTATTTCTCCTCCATCATCTATTACGTCCTCATACAATTTATTTCTGAGCCATCTATTCTGTTCTATTGATGTGTTAGTCTATTGTCAAGCTATAATAATGCCTATTTTAATTAGTGTCAGTAGTTGATATTCATTAGTAGGGCTAGTATTCTAACAAAGAATGAGAATTCTTTTGTACCAGTAGTTATCAGGTAAGCTTCTGAATTATAATTTTATCATAATTATTTTCTAGTATGAAATGGCATTATATAAATCTACATAGGCTCAAGAAGTATAATAAAAGCACATTTACTCATCTTTAGATTAACTGTCTTATATATTAAAAGAGCTGTTTTTCTACCCATTTCAAAATTTCCCAAAGAGATATTCAATACCTATTGTATATCCATGGCACAAGACCTGGTTTTAAAGAATTTGCTCTGTTCTAAAAGCAATCTGCCATTAAACCTAGGCCTAAAATAAAGTAGAAAAGAATAAAACTGGGAAAGCTGTCATTTTATACTCAAGTATTAATAAGGCAATTATGGGCATCCTTCTTGTGCCTCTTTCTTGCCCTCTCCTCCTTGCCTCTTTCCCTTTTTAAAAATACCTTTTAATTTAATCATGAATGAGGCAGTTTGGATAATACCTTTTAGTTATTCAAGGAATAAATTATATGCCTTTTCAAAAGTTACCATGATTCTAGCAATTATCATGAATTTGAGAATGTTGATCTCTTATTCTTTTTTGGCCTAAGATCTGAATCCATGTTTGCACTTAATATCATCCTTGTGTATTTATTCTGTTATACATATTACAGGAGACATAAACAATCTATTTTATCTTTAAAGCATAACTTACTCTGGATTGATTACTGGATTTACCAGAATTTGGCTATTTTCACAGAAGGATTTTTAACAAGATGTAGTCTATGCAAGTTTTTCATGTTCTAAGAATTAGCATTTAATCTCTGTTTAGCTGAAATTTTGTTAGCGATGTTGCCATCTCTGCATTTTAACGCTGGGATTTCTATGTGGAACACAGTTCCTTTCAATCAACTTAATATCCCATCTTGGTCTCTAAGGGACAATAATTGAGTTTAGGCTAGTTTTAAATAGCGCTAAGGACAGGGAACACAGATGGGTATTTCATTGATTAACTCTAACCCTGGCCTAAGGCCCCAGTGTCAGGCATTAGATTAGGATATTACGAAGAGAATGACAGAGTTTTGGTACTTTATTCCTCTCAATAACATTCTTTCACATATTAAGTTTATCCCCCCCTAGGTAGCTACTTTATCATGCAGAAGGCCTTAATCCACTGATGTGACTCTCTCTGCTCTCACTTTGATGCAGCCTCTGTTTACAAGAGTAATGCGGCCTGTGTAAGACAAAGTACTCTGGACAAGGACAACTGAATAAGGCTTTTAGATGCACAGTGATCCGACCTAAAAACAAAACAAAACAAAATCCATACTGTGCACACATACACACTCACACACAAACACAAACACAAGCCCACAAACAAGGCACACATGCACACGCAAACACCAACGAAACTGGGGCTATTTTGGAAATGCAATTATGATGTTTGCGCCCTGAAGAATCAGACATTAGGATTTCATCAAGAAGACCCTACGTTACTGATCTCCTTGTTTGGCACTTTATCTTTTCTTCACCTTTGACCTTCCTTTCAGGCTCTCTTCAAGGCCTCACGAACGTAAGCCCTTGTGGTGTTCTTTTAGAAGTAGGATTGCTGCCATCCCCTCTGGTGAATTGAAGCAGCTGCCGGAATCAGTGACAAGGTTGGGTCCAGACTTGGTATCCTGGCTGGGAAAGAGATTATGGGTCAGTCCCCAGTGCTAGGATACAAAAGATTCAAGCAGTTCAGGATTTTTTGGATATCCGAAAAAGATTTCATGAAATTTGTAAAGATCTAACAGCGCATGGCAGATTTCATGTGGTCTAAACAGCTTATATTAAGTCAAACTCTCGGTAGTCAGTAAATGGTGTTTTCACAGCTATGTACTTTTTCCAAGGTTGAACTGCACAGGAATAGTTTAATTCCACTAAATTGTGTGGTTGTTGGATGAAGCAGGTGGCCTTTTACATTTAGCTGCTTTAGCTGTTAAAAGGTATCCTAACTTTAGAGGTTCCTCTGTCTTAAACTGAGAAGAATTACATGCTTACTTTAGCAAATTTAGGTTGTCAGCAATGCCATTTTTATCTCTTTTACTCTTCAGAGCCCTGGTAATTTATAAAGTTATATGCCGTAGAAAGACTGATATGTATTTCAAGAAAATAAACAATACATTAAAGGACTTTTATTTCATCCTTTGTCATCATTTCGTCTTTCACCCAAATCTCAAGAGAAAATCTTTGAGATTTTCCTAGGGTCGAGAGTTTGTAAAAAAGTATAATATTCGTGTCTAATGTAATTACGAAGAACTATATAAGATAATTACATGTTGAATTTGTAAATCTCTGATTGCCCAAAATAAAATCTACCAAAATCTTCAACATTTTGAGGAGAGAGAATTTAGGATATTTCTCATAGCCTTTCTCTTTATCTCCTTGTATTTAGTTTTCTGCTAAATACTTTTCATAGCTGTCCACAAGATAATTGTTTGGCACTGTGTGGTGAACCTTGCTACTGATAGGTAGTAATAAACAAAAAGCAAGAAAGTCCCATTTTCAAAAGATAGAACATTTGTTGTAACGTGTACATCCACATCAGAGACTGTTGAAATGCTGAAGAGCCAGTTGCCTGGCATTGACCATCACTGCAGCCAGGGGCACACTGTTTACCTAGCGCCATCACAGTGCATCCCTGCTGTCTTCAAGCAGCCTCTTTCAGTGGAGCAGGACCAACTCAGGGAGAGTGTATTTTTTAGCTCTTTCGAATGGTTAATACATTTTGGAGGCAAATGGTGCTGTTCCATACTACTTCTTTCCCAATTTATTGGAGCCCTGCTAACTCATTTTTTTTTGGATACATTTAACAAAAGATTTTTGAGAAAAAGTCCCTTGAGAACACATCATTATCAAAAAGTGTATACTACACATAGGGAGTACCAACTTTGGAGCTTCTTACTAACAATACTACCTTTTCTAGGCCAGGACACTCATATCAGAGAATAACGAAGCTGCAAGAGATATTAAAGACTCTCTGGTTTTGTGGTTCCCAAATTTTCATCAACCAAGACCTTTTTTATTATTTTCTCTCTGATACTCACATTTCAAAAGATTTGAAATCCTTTACCAATCAGTTTGATTTCTGTTAGGTTAAAAAAGAATTGCAAATAATTTCAGGTATAGTAATCTATTTGGGGAGGATTTCTGGAGATTTTCGTGGCCCCAGTTAAGGAACCTATGATTTCATATAGCCTTCTTATATCAGTGAAAGATTTGAACTGACCTGCCTTTTTGCATCCCCAAGATTATAGTTAGTTTGAAGCATGAAAAACAAAAAAAAGCAGGTTTTGGATAGAGTTGAATTGTTTAGTAAGTTTAATTGGTTTTTCAGAGAAGAGGTAAAAAGTATGGCAATAGTTCTTTGCCTCTAGACCAGTAGAATCCATCTGAAGGAATATATCTTCTTATATACAATTAATCTTTCCTTTTAGATGTCCTTGGGAAGCTCTTAATGACTAAATTCTCACACAATCACAACAAACAAAAGCATTATGTGCTACGGCCTCTCTTTGACACTTTCATATGACTTTCATCATTATGACAACTGGCTTTTATAATATTCATATGAGTTTAACCTGAGCCAACAAAAGCCAGGGAAAGTGATTAGAGAGAAAACTTCAGCCTCAAATCTTGTGTTCCTATGGAGGCTGGCTGTAGCCTCTGGGCAGCCAGGAGTTGGCATGTGGCTCATCTCTGGCACAGTTCTAAAATAAAGTGAAGTGGATGCTGAAGCTCAATCCTTCAAAAAAACAATATCCCTTTGGTCCATTCAAGTTACCACCTAAGCTGGTGCTTTCATGCCGTTTAAGTCCTGAATGAAAGCTACTTTTTATGAGGCAAAAATCTGATATGGAAAATGAGGCAATTGGTCTGAATTGCTAGGTTAGATTTTTTTTTTCTTTAAGTAATAATTTGCTCATCTCGTGCTGGTGGATTTGATCTCTTGCATTCTCTGGCAGTCAAGAAAAAGTTAGCTCAAGTTTTGCTCCCTCTGCCATTAACAGATGGCACGCAGATCTAAGCATAAGCTGTGGCTCGCAGGCCACAGGCAAAGGGTGAGGGCTGCTCCCCTGTGGACACCCTCAAAAGGCCCTAAGCTTGAGTAGCACAAATGAAAAGGTCTAGTGCTGGTGTTAATTACGCAGAAACCACACAGAAAGTGCTGGCTGTTACTGAGTTGAGAGGTTGGGCATCTCTTCTTCCCCAGATAAAAGGCTTGATATGAAAACATTTTGCAGAGGACAATGAAGTGAAGATTAGCATAATCTTCTGCAGTATCCTCAGTAAGCTATCCATGAGTGAGTTGCTTTTTTCTCATTCCTTTGGCTCTAATGTCTGGATTTAAGGAATGGTATTGTTAAAAGTAGGCTTTGTCCTTGGAGCCTGACAGTTGTGTTTTTCCCGCCTTCATGTGATCATCCCAGTTGCTAGTCTCCTGCTCTATGGGTAAGCAGACAATGGAGAGAGAAATGAAGTGTCAGTTCATTGACAGAAACTCTCTGTGCTTGTTATTCTTAATCCAAACTCTTCGGGGTTACTGTCTCTCTCTCTCTCTCTCTCTCTCTCTCTCTCAAACATTCTCTCACCCATGCTCCCTGTTTGAATAGGGAAAAGTTCATTTAATATCACTCAAAGGAAAATGTAGAGCAAGCAACGCTGAACTTTGTTGCTTTAGGCAGCTTTAAATAAAAAAAAAAAATCAAATTGTGTGTTTTTTCTGTACTTGAATCAGAACATTAAAATGCTGTTCTTACATTTTATATCAAAATGTGGATAGCTGTTAAAATGGTTATTCAGATGTATACAACTAAGACTCGGGTGTTAAGGTTTTTTATGAGGAGAATTTAACCACTTGCACAATGCAGCTTAAAGTGGTTCTCTTGGGGGCTGGTCTGGTGGCTAATGCACTAGTTTGTTGGCCACTTTGATCCTAGCTGCCCTGTTTTAAGTCTTGCTATGACTGGTTAAGCTAGTGCTCTGTAACCCCAGGGATAACTTGAGGGTTCTGAAAGTCACGAGGCACGGTCCCCAAGATCAAAATGTAAAAATAGGTCTGGGGTCAGGGAACTCGACAGGCCCCCGGAAGCTCTTCACTTTTACAGCTGGAGACTGTCTCTTATGTATTTAGAGTTCGTCATTAGGATTCTAACAAAGAAGTGCAGTATGGGATTGCTGCAGGGCAGACTCTTTGAATCTTATTCCTGATAAAAAAAAATAACTCAACTTCTGGCTGCCGACAGGAGACAAGACGAGTACAAGGAACGCATTAAAAAGCAGCTTATGTCTATTGATGGTTGAAGAAGGGTTAGAATGTCTGAGTTTTGAGTTTGGCTGAACACTCCAGAGTTTATTTGTCATGCCTGATGAATTTGGGGAGTCATTGGTGGTTTTTAAAGACCTAGAGAGCCCATTGGTATGGATGTCTTAAAAGCTTGTGCCAGACAATTTGTTGACCTTTCCCAAGTTCCACTGAGGCCAATCTTGGCATGAATTCCATTCTGGACCTAGACTGCCTATCTGTTGAACAGCCCAGGTCACACAAAACTCAGCGTTTGACCTGTCAAACTTGGCTAAGATTGTCTTTCCTAATATGAATCACATGAATAGATCTTTCGTTGAGGTAGCTCATTTCACTCTAGTCTGTAATCCAAACCCACATCAGCCACTTGATGCAGCCAAGTGAAGTTGGATCAGTAGTCTGAAGTCACCATGTTGCTATGGTACGATGTTGAAGAAGTAGGGGACTTTACATGTCACCTGATAGTTATTGTGCCTTAAAACCAAACTATGACTTAGCGCCAAAGGCCAAACCAAGTCACTCTACCATGAGATTTGATGATTTTCTGTGGTAAAGTGGAAGAGCCTGACACACCCGCAGGTTCCAGCTCTGCCTCTTAGCTGCTCGATGTATGAATTTCTGTGAATATTGTTCCATTGCCGGTGAAATGGTCATCTCAGTGGCAACTCCATAATTTGTTGAGAAGATTAAAGAAGATCATGTATTTTGGAGTAATTTGTAAACTGTAAATCCCTATACCTACAAAAGGTATCATTATGATACTTTTAGAAAGTTTCCCATTAAACAATGATTCATTCAGCACATGTTTATTGAATGCCAATTATAAACCAGACTGCCTGGTCATGGGGGGATTACAAAGACCTATAAAACACAGTTCCTGCCCTTAAGGAAGTCAAAATCTAGCAGGAGGCAGGCACCAGGGACTATTATAAATTTAAGAAACTCTATCCCTTCTAACAAGTATTCGTTGTTGAGAACTTACTATGTATGCTGCACTGTGCTGAGTATTTTGGTAGTGGTGAGGAATTGCTGAAAAGTATGAGGTAGTCATAAATACCTTATAGTCTACTTGGAGAGGTAAGACATACACACACGAACTTCCCTATCTACTAATACAAGGCAGTAAAGATAAGTGCCAAATGAACAAAATGCAGAATAAATTCAAAGGAGATAGCCATAATTTTCCGAGAAGATGGGATTTGAATTGGCCAAGTATGAGAACCCTGTGAACTCTCATAAAGCCTGATTTTATCTCCTTAAGGCACTAGTTCTGTCTACTGTATATTTATTATAATTAATATTATCATTATTATTGCTCCTAGTAAGCTCCCTGAGAGCAGGTTCTTATCTTGCTCATTTTTTTATCTTCCATAATATTCAGTACATGCCTTGCACAGAGTAGGAACTGAAATAATATTTATTCAATGAATGAATATAGATTAGAGGGGTGACTTAATGGTGTGTATACAGGGATACTAGAGACTGTATTTTCATTTGTATGCCCTTAAACCATTATTCTGGTTCACCTCTGTATTTTTCAATATACCCAGGAGCTTTGAATGAGTAAGTAAGTACTTGACTTTTAAATGAACGCACCTGGAACATCTTTCTATTCACGGCCTAACCAAATGTCATGCCCACACCATTTTTACACCTTTTTAAATCCCACTTTCTCAGTAAAACATTTGTCTTTTGATCAGGAAAGTGCTCACATCCCCCTTTCACTTTCTTTTTTACTCCTCACAGAAAGCACAAGAGGGAAATACTTTTGCCGCCTTTTTCTCAATGAAAAAATTTCCAAGGTTATTATTGTCTCTGATCTCAATTGCAATAATCTACCTTTTCTCCATCTCTAAAATACTCTGAGCATCAATTTACCTTACCTAAGTAGATATTTCTGTACTGAGCTAACCTCTCCATCTTGGAGCTCTCTGTGCAATGTGTTGATTGCTGATTCATTCTAAGCTCCTAGAAGTCGCTGGGGCTGTGCAATTTACATGTGATAACGTGAACTCAGTGCTGGGTGCACTTAGAAACGTAATACATGCTTGCTTTTTTTTAAAAATAATAAAACAAGTCATTTAATAATTTCTTCCTAAACATTTTTAGGAATATTAAACTAATAACATTGCCGTAGATTAAAAAGTTTGGTACTTTGTCTGATTCTTTTTCCCTGGAAACATGCTATGGCATTAGCATAAACAGTTGGCCACACTATGCTCTTCTTTTCAAAATCTCTTTTATGGATAGGAATGGGAAGTGGCATAATATCTTCTGGAATTATTTTGGAATAGCTGGTTGAGATAGTTTGTTATTACTTTATTTATTTACTTTGGTGGGTTCCTTCAAATGACTAACCTAGAGCAGGATGGCAGGGAGAAAATGGCTAATATAAACAACTCGTGCCAGTCAGCAGCCTGTGGTGGCTGTTTACTTAGAATTCAGTGGATGCTTTTCTTTGAGTGCTACTGCTCTGCTGTAGCAAAGTTGGCTCCATCCCAGCCTTTGTTATTTCTGCAATATAAAAACGTTTATCTTTTTATTTCTGTTTTCATTTCTGTTGTCCTATGTCTTATCAGATTTTATTTTCTTAAAACTTCTAAGTTGCTAGTAGTAAATGTTGATATCCATGCTAAATAATGGTCACTAAAGTCTGAAACAGTAAACATTGTTTTGTGGGGGAAGGTGAACGAATACAGCTGCCCTTTGAACAACCTTGTTGGAGGGTTAAGGACGCCGACCCTCATGCAATGGAAAGCACACTTCTAACTTTGACTCTAACTTTTGACTCTTCCAAAACTTAATTACAGTTGGCCCTTGGCAACGAACTGTGGACTCAACAAACTGCAGATGGAAAACAATATTTTTATCTGAGGTTGGGAATCGGCAGTTGGAAATCTGTGGGTGGGAATACGCAAATACCGTTTTCCTATCCCTGGTTGCTTGAATCTGTGATGCAAAACCTGGGGGTAGGAAGGGCATACTGTATTTATTGACAAAAATTCGTGTATAAGTGGACTCACACTTGAAAACTATGTTATTCAAGGGTCAACTTTATCTAGCACAACTGCTTCCAGTTTCCCTGGCTGGTCCGAGAACTGTGTCAAGTTGTGAGGGAGCCCCTAGGAGATGCTCCGTGGTCCCAGGCCTGGCTTCAGAGACTTGTTCCAGGGTAAGTGGAAAGCAGGCTTGAGGTCCACATAAGACAGCAGGATGATGTTTGGTAGAAAATTAAAGGCACAGTTAAGCAGTGGGCAAAAGAAAAGAAAATAAATGATACTGAAAAAAGAGGGCTTAGAGTATTGAGAGAGCACTTAGTTAAGAACTTTCATAGACTCATTATTGATGTAGGTAACTAAGAATGTAAAATGTCTTCATTGTCACTGTGGGATTACTTGTTCTTGGACTACAAGCAATGGGGACTGGCCCACAGGAATTTTGGATACTATTAAAAGGAAATGAAAGTCAGCAGGATGAAAACGATACCCTATAGTAGTTGACGAGCAATTGCTACTTATCTAGTTTGGGTAGTGTAGAAACTGGCTTTTGGGAACTGCTTTGTTATAAACCCATATACATAGTCAGCTGTGCCTTTGCCACACACAACCCCTTGGAATTGAATTTCTCACACAAAATTTATTAATTTGATTGAAATAAGGGAGCCTAAAGTAAATTGATGGTGGTGATGTTGTATGGTTCTTTAATTTTTAATAGAAAACCCAAACAATATGCTAACTTTTGAAAGACAGGTATAGAAGGAGGATTGAATGAGTGATTGGTTCAAAACACTAATCTCTGTGGGCAGAAGCTGACCCTCATCCATTTTTGTACTCCTAGCTTGGCACCTAGGACCAGCATGAAGAAGATGCTCAATAAATACTCAATGATTTACATTAAATTTGTCCACCTTAAAGTTAACAGAAAAATATCCAGAGGAAAAATGATATGACTACCCATCTTACCTAAAGTAACTTCTTTTGGTGAACTTATTAGCATTTGAATAATTTAGAGCTTTTGGCCAGTGATGATAGACGAGGCCTTGAAGACATGATGTGATGCGAGGCTCTCTTGCCCTATTGTTTGAAATTCTCACTATTAAATACATGCCTTTGAGTTAAGGCATAGATTTTAGAAAGCTTTTGTTAAAATACACCTGTGTGGCCGGGATGTAGAATAAATTAACCTGTGAATACCCTGTACATAAAAATGCCTTAGCATTTTTCAGATTAAGCAGCTCAGAACAATTTCTGGATTAAGCAGGACACAGAACAGACAGATTTTGATTGCAGGTTATAAGTGAGGAAAGGAGATGTAAAAAGTTTGGTACCATCCATCTTGAAAGCCACTGCTTTGGACAACCAGGATACTGAACTGGATGGTACAAGCGGTAGGCTTCAGATGCTACATACCTTGGATTTTGTCTTCTCTTTTTGAGGATGCACAATTGTGTCATTGGCCTTGTAACATGAATTCTAAGAACATAACACAGTTGTCCTTAAACATACTCTGCCACTTTTTATCTTGTTTGAGTTAAATTCAATAGTTTTGACTTTCCAATGACCTAGAAACGGGGGAAGAGTCAGACCAATGGTCAGCCAACACTATTCCAGTCAGGTTTATTGTGCCTTGTTCTCAGTGACTATATGTCTTGTTGTTTTGGTGAAATGCCATGGAAAAAAGCTGTTATAACACCTATTACAATATTTCCAGAGTGACCCAGCAGGAGAAAAAACATTCTGGAGAGAGATATTGGAATATAGAGACAAAATAACCAGGTCTAAAGAGGGCTGTGGAAAATGGGGGAAAAGGAGCTAAATGTAGCAATTACATGAAAATCATGGTGCCTGTACTGGATTTTGGATTTTCCACCCTTGATGGATTATCAACAATTAGTGGTCCATCAACCTCTGTGAGCAGGCAGCAGGGGTGGATACGATTTGAACTGGACGTATGAACAGCTAAGAACATACACTCCCTGAAGATTTAGAGAATTCTGAGTATTCACTAAAGTGCCTCAAAGCTGAAAGTTCATGTTTTCTGCCAGCTCCTCCAACTCCTTAGATCTAATGAAATCTTTTAATTGAGATTTGATTGACATATAACATTATACTAGTTTCAGATGAACAACATAATGATTTAGTATATGTATATATTACAAAATGATCACCACAATAAGTCTAGTTATCAACCCTTACCACACATTGCTGTAGATTTTTCTGATGGACTCATAACATTAAAAGTGTATACTTTCTCTGCCACAGATTGCTTTACCTCTGAAAGAGCAGAAGAAGGAGTCATGTGAGCAACTCTTTGTGGAACAACCTCTCCAGCTCTGTGTTATGAAGAGAACCAGAATTCTCACTACTCTCAAATTAAGGTGGTGTGTTATCAGGGAAAGAGAAAGAGAAGCTTTTTATACAGCGTATATAATTAAATATTTAATGTAGTTATAAATGCAGTAGGAGGTCAAAATAGGGAGAAGTTGGTGTGAATTGCAGCAGCCAGTGAAGTTTTGGCTTCATTTCTATTGTGTTATCTGCATTTATTCATTCTTCATCTTTCTGAATGTCTTTTTACCCTTGAACAAAGCAGACGTACTTAGCACTGGCTGCCTTTGTTCCCTGACAGTAGTTAAAGCTTCAATTAGGCTGATATCCATTGCAAGTTGACATACCCATTTCTTTTACGTATTTGTACAGACACAGAAGCAAGTATTTGGGTTGTGTTTTGGCAGGGTTTGAAGTTACGTTCAAAGATCTAAAAGCATTGAGTGACTGAGGACACAGACTAGAATTCTAACCTTCAGTTTATGTGCAAAATCAAAAACATGCAAAGTTTGTGGTATCAGAGCTTCATCTGATCATTTGTACATGAAAGTATAAAAAGAAGGCCCAGAAATAGGAGTCTTGTCAGTTTGAATGTTAGTTAAATAAGTACATAAGATAAACAGTTCATGGAAGGTTATGCAGCTGAATTTTCAATCAGAATGCACACGAGACTATTGCAGTATCATCTCCTAGTAATCAGAGCCTGTAGGATTTGTTGCTTATCCTACTTATGTAGTCAAGGTTGTGAGTTTTAATGTTATGAACTTTAATATGCCCACATTTTGCTCTCTCTGTTAGATTTGCCAACAAAAGCCCCATTTTTCCCTGCCTTAACATTGTTTAAGAAGTAATTAAGAACACCTAAGTTCAGCCACCCCTCTGCTCCTTTGATATCATTTCTGTGACAAATTTTCCTCCTTGAGTGCTAGAATTGGTTGGACTTCTTGGACACCTCTTGTCTTCTTAGGGAGAAGAGGAATTTAATTCTGAAGTGAAGGTTTTTGGTAGTCATGGAGTAAGAAAGGAAGCTAGACACTTGAGTATTCATGCACAAAATGTGGGGAGTCCTGAGAATTGTCCCAAACAGCAGATCGTGTGCCTATCTTATGTTTTCTGTAATAAGGACAGGGACCATGGCTACAATGGTATACTGAAGTCCACTGATTTGTAGACAGTAGGTACACCGAAAATATTTGCGGAGTAGCACAATGTGTATACTGGGTAAGAGAAATGGTTTGAGAGTTGGACGGACCTGAGTTTGAATTCCATTTCTTCCACTTGCTTGTCTCATGACCTTGGGAAACTTATTTTACTTCTGTGAGTTTATCATTTTCATTTTGTAGAGGAAGCAACTTAAGGCCTATCATTTATGGTTGATGTAAGAGTTAAATAGTGTGATGTTGGTATAGAGCTTTGAAAGATCACTGCTTGTCACAGAACCAGCACTCAGTAATAAATGGCAACTTATCACCATCACCTTTACCATGATAATTAAGAATAATGGAAAATTCCAGCCAGCTGTATATTCTCAATCTTAATTTGAACTCATCACCTTTGCTCTGCTGATGTTACTGCCAGAAACTCTATTTTCTGGGAATGAGTCTGTGCTGATTTCAGATGACAAGGGCAGAAGTCTATACCTCAGTAGCTCATGTCTCAGTAGCTCTCTTGTTGTGGTTAAATCCTCTTCCCTACCTCTAGCCTTTTCTACTCTATCTTTGTTCTTATTTTTTGTTACTCTCCTTCTTTTAAATCATGTTTGATTTATTTTTTTAGATTCAACAATAAGTGATATCATATTGTCTATTTCTTTCTGGCTTATCTCACTTAATGTAATGTGTTTAAAGTCCATCCATGTTGTTGCAAATGAGAGGATATCTTCCTTTCTCATGGCTGAATACTATTCCACTGTGTATGTATACCAAATCTTCTTTATTCATTCATCCGTTGATGGGCATTTGGGTCATTTCCATATTGCGGCTATTGTGAATAGTGCTACAATAAACATTGGCAGGGGGAGGGAGCATATATCTTATCAAATTCCTGTTTACATTTCCTTTGGGCATATTCCCAGAATTGCTAGATTGCATGATAGGTCTATTTGTAATTTTTTGAGAAACATCCATATTGTTTTCTGTAGTGATTGGACTAATTTACATTCTCACCAACAATGTATAGGGTTCTCTTTTCACCACATCCTTGCCAGCACCTGTTGTCTCTTGTCTTCTTGATGATAACCATTCTCACAGAACACCATGCTGTTCTTGCTTTGGTTGTCTGTCCGAGTAATAAACTGTCTAAATCCATTTGGTCTTGTTACCTCCTTATCTTATGAATCTAGGGAAGTGAGCAAGCCAAACAACAGCAGCGTTCATCACTGCTGCTCCTGACTGCTTGCCCATTTGATAACTTCTTTGTTCTTACCACTAGATTATGAACAAATCTATATTCCCAGTGACAGGCAAAAAGTTTTGCACAATTGTTTAATATGTGTTTTTTGACAGAATGAATTGAGAAGTGAGTACATTAACAAGTTTCCTGTGTCTGGACTGGTGGGGGAATGTAGGGATTAGTAGTGGAAGAAAATGCAACAACTAGGGGCCAGAGTGTGGATGGTCTGGTATGCTGTGCTGCGAATAAGGCGAGGCAGTGACCCGAAGACTTTAAAGTAAGAGAATAACATGATTACATCTGGTGTTTTTTGAAACTTTTGTAGTAATGCTGAGATTGGAGATAAGGAGAGCAATTAAGAAAATATAAATTCAGGTGAGAAAAGATAAGGGTCTAAATTAAGAATGTAGCAGTGAGATTGAAAGTGAGGAACTCGGTAACAGAGGGTTTTATTTGTTTTTGTTTGTTTGTTTTAGTATAGGCAATAAGACTGTTGTTGATTTGATATGAAAGATAAAAACAAAAAAGTCAATATCTTAATTTCATAGATGTTAATTTTATTTTGTTTTGTCAGTTTTACTCTAAGAAGTACTTTCTATTTAATTACTTGGCTTTTTCATAATATTTAAAACTTAATTTCATATTTGCACAATTATGTATCTAGCATCCTGAATTATTCTATTTTAAAATCTGGATTATACATTTCTGAGATGGCCAAGATGTTAAACCATTCCAACTGTACCTAATCACAAACTGTACCTGTAGCAAAACCTGCCATTAGATACTACTAGGTTACAAGCACCTTGATGATACCAGCCATGTACGATTTATAATTTACTATTATTTGTAGCACCTAGCATGGCACCAGATTCATAGTAGATATTTAATAAATATTTATCGAATGACCAAAGTTACCTCTTTAATTATGTAAAAGTCGTATCTGAAAATATCTTTTAACAAACCACAAATATAAAAGTAATTTAAGTACAGGTGTCACACTCACAAAAATTTTCATTTTTATTTTTATCTTCTCAAATAACAGTCATAACATACCTAATCTAGTCACAAACATATCATAGGCAATTCAGATATAAATGAAATAAAAAACCTCCCTTTCCTTTAGAAGCATGGCATTTAGATAGAGAGGCAAGACAAATCTTTATGTGAAGCTGCTACATGACAAAGCAGAAGAAATTGTACTACATACTGAAGAATCTCAAAGGGGAAAGAGAATTGTGGATGGTTTCTTCAAAATAGATTTTGTAAAAAGGTGGAATTTTCACATTTTTAATTAAACTGGGTTTGGAATTAAGTACGGATTTTTCTATTTTATTTTAGAGTAAAGTAAAAAGGGCTTTCAGGTGAAGGAACATCTGAGCAAACATCAACAGAAAGTAAGAAGAGGGAAAGTGGTAGAGTCCACATTTTACTTTCAGAGAAATTGAATCACCATAGTAAGAACTACTTGAGAACTATACATTTAAATACTACCATTAAAAAATAAGCGTGTGTTGTCTTTAATGATTCATGTAGTACATTTACAATTGTTATATAAATTACTGAGGAGCACCCAAATGGCACCTATGCTCAACATCTCAATAAAAAAAAATATCTTTGAAGGAAGAATCATCAAAATTTTTAGAAGCCTCTTGGAAGGGAATATTCAACTCACCCACTGGGCTTCAAGTAACTGAAAGCTAACTCAGCTAAAACAAATAAATAGTTTTCTAGAAATTATAATGCATTATTAATAATACTAAGACACTTTATCTCATATTCTAGGGATCAAAAGTTGGCACAAATGTACACCAGCCTTGAAGAAGTGGCTTAAGTAAAGAAAATCATTTTGGGGAGTGTGTTCAAGTAGTAGCCATCAAGTTATTTAACTTCTGAGCTTATTTCCTTATCTTTATAATGGTCTACTATTAATACAGTCCTCTGTTCCTTGGTTTCTCTAAAGCTCAATAATCATTTTCTTCCTATTAAGTAATCCGACCCCAAACCACTAGATTATTATTGGCTACCTAAGGCAGAAATGTGTTATATGCTTATATGTTCCTAGTATTGTTTAGTTACTTGAAAAATGCACCTTGACAGATTGATTGACCGAAAATCCTACTTTCTTCTACTCATTCTCAGTGGAAGCCACAGCTACATGTAAATACCTATTCTTCTGGACATTGTGTTAGAATAATTTGTACTTTTTGTAGAAAGTGGATAGGCAACAAATACAAGCTGCTTGTTACTGAAATTGTCTACTTATGTAGGGGCTCTGGTTTTATATATGATGTGTTAATATTTAGAATTAATACTTATCCTACTTCCAAAAAGTATGTCAGCCTTCTTAATATAATATAGAACAATCCAATAAAAATAAATTTAAAATGAGGTAATGATAGCAGAGAACTTGATAAGTCTAGTTGGCTATGGCATTTGGATACAGGTGCTCTCATTTCTTAATATTCAATGAGAAATTAAAAATCTGCTTATCTATTGATCTGTGCAAGTAAACTGAAATATAGAGCACTGTAAAATTGGTCTGTGATGCATTTAAATTCTCAGATGGCTGGAAGGTCTGAGCTAGAAGAAGCAGAAATTTTCTTGTCAGCCTTTTCCTTTTGATTGCGACCACTCACCCTGGGGAAATAGATACTGGCCTGAAGGTGGCACATACCATGCAGTTTCCACACAAAGAGTGTTTGTTGTTTCAGATCCCTACTAGACTAGGTTTTGGATTTTCTTATAACTAGATCAGAATTATAAAAATAAGCTTAATACTTATTACGATGGACTAGCTCAAGTTCTATCTTATTGCTATTTAAAATTCTCCAAAGAAAGATAT